>CM065598.1:94467179-94509679 GCA_033119425.1 Bufotes viridis | reverse complement strand
TCGGTGCAGATGAGTGAGGCATCGCTCTTATTTTTAACTCTTTATAACATTTTTTTTCTGCCTGGAGTACCCTTTGAGCAGGAACGGACGGACCGCTTGGATCATTGGGCAGAGGCCAACTTTCCTTCTGACTCTTCCACGACAAGATGTCCTCAGTGGATGACACCCCAGATCTGGACAGTGTAGGGTGAGGCTGGTGGCCAGTACACATTCAAGAGTGTCTCCCTTTCTGGAGGACCCAGCACGACCATACATCACATTGACAGCCCAGTGGTTTCAATGAGGACAGTGCAATGCTTCATTTCCCCTGCGGTGGCGCTGTAGGATAATTGAGCAATTGTTATCAGGTTTCCATGCAGATCACAGAAGATTGCTGGAGTTTCCAAAACTACTTAGCTTATTTTTCAAGGAGAACATAAAGAAATGGGATCTTATAATGTTCAATTAACAGTTCAGCAGTCTCCGAACCCGGCAAAATTACAATTCAGAGCATGCCATGTCAGACTTCAGCTGCCAGTGCATGCTGGGAGTTTTCGTTTTGCAGCACTTAAAGAGGTTTTTGGGGATGTTACTACTGATGATGACCTATCCTCAGGATGGGTCATCAGTATGTGATTGGTGGAGGTTCGACTCCTGAGACCCCGCCGATCAGCTGTGTGAGAAGGCACCGGTGCTGACAGTAGAGCCGCGGCCTTCTCTCTGCTTTTCCTAGGCCAGTGACGTCGGCTTCATCGGTCACGTGGCCTAGGAGCAGATCAGCCCCATAGGAGTGAATGGGGCCGAGTGCAATACCAAGCACAGCCACTATACAATGTACGGCGCTGTGCTAGGTGAGCACGGAAAAGGCTGTGCCGCTCACAGGAGCACCGGTGCCTTCTCCAACAGCTGATTAGTGGGGGTCCGCCACCGACCAGATACCAGTAAACTAGCAGTAAAATCTCGGAAAACCCTTTTAAATGGCCACATGTTATAACCTGCAGCATTCAGGAGAAGAGAATGAGCACGACTGCTCCATCTATAGCCTTCGACTCACTAGTCAGAGACGCTCAGCACCATGGACAGCAGAGTCCGACCGGTGGAATTTGGGTGCCGTGTCCGGCATTTTCTGCAGATCGAATGCGGACCCATTAATTTCTACATAGATAGACAGATAAATATGAGATAGATAGATAGATATTAGATAGATGGAGAGATAGATAATAGATGATAATAATAGATAGATAGATAGATAGATAGATAGATAGATAGATAGATAAAAAAAATTCCACTGCACTCCCACAGATGTGATTCAAAGGTAGTGTTCTTTATTCACCAAACGTATTGGTCCTCTTACTGGGACTTTTCTCAAGCAGTGACAATAAATAGATACAGTAGATACTGTAAATAGATGATTGATAGATAGAGATAGATAGATAAAAAATGCAAAACGACAACACTCTCAATTGAAGAAAAAAAGGGAAAACGTTTATTTATCCATGTGGACGCGATGTTCCGGTTCATATACTTGGTCTAAAACGTTGCGCCCACATGGGCGAATAAACCTTTTCCCTTTTTTTTTCATCAATGGAGAGTGCTGTCGTTTTGCATTTTTTGTTTGTTTGGGCAATAGTCTTGTCCCATTAGGCTTACACCTCTATTATTATTATAATTTTTTGTTCTATTAGATAGATAGATAGATAGAGAGATAGATATAGATAAGATTAGATTTCTCTCTCTCCCTCTCTCTCTCCCGTTCTCTCTCTCTGTCTCTCTCTTTCTCTCTGTCTCTCCCTCACCCCCCCCCTTCTCTCTCCCTCGCTTTCTATCTCCCTCTCTTTTTCTCCCCCCTCTCTCGCTTTCACTCTCTCTTTCTTCCTCTCTGTCTGTCTCTCTCTATCTCTTTCTCTCTCTCCCTCTCTCTCTTTATCTCTCTCCCCCCTTCTTTCTCTCTCCCGCATTTTCTCTCTCTCTCTCTCTCTGTCTTTCTGTCTCCCCCTCTTTCTTTCTCTCTGTCTCTCCCCTCTCTCTCTGTCTTTCTCTCTCTCTCCCTATCTCCCCCCCTCTCTCTCTCCCTCTGTCTGTCTCCCTCGCTCTCTCTGTCTGTCTCTCTCCCTTGCTCTCTCTGTCTGTCTGTCTCTCCCTCTCTCTCTGCCTCGCTCTGTCTGTCTCTCTCTCCCTCTCTGTCTCTCTCTCTGTCTGTCTCTCTCCCTCTCTCTGTCTGTCTCTCTCTCCCTCTCTGTCTCTCTCTCTCGGTCTCTCTCTCTCTGTCTCTCTGTCTCTCTCCCTCTCTGTCTCTCTCGCTCTCTCTGTCTGTCTATCTCTCTCCCTCTCTGTCTCTTTCTCCGGCCATTAGTGACTAACAAATTGTCTTACACTTGCAGCGGCTGTAAACCCTCCTGTCTATCGGCAGTTACTCTGCCTCATTTGCTGGTTTTGATGACTGGACAATACTGTAGGTGTCTTTCAGAGAGATAATTCAGCGACTCATAATTTTCATCATAAAGAAGCCGTAATTTCGGAACATCTTCCTGCATACTAAGAAGGGTCCGAGTAATGATCTCTCCATACTAGAGACTGTAAATCCCCCTGCTTAAGGAATTCAGCGATGGACATTACATGTCCCCTGTACCCGCTGTACATATATAATTATATACAGGAGATACCCAGGTTATACCAGCATGCTCCCTATCACTATATACAGAAGATGTATAACTTATACCAGCTGTACATATATAATTATATACAGGCGATGCCCAGGTTATACCAGCTGTACATATATAATTATATACAGGCGATGCCCAGGTTATACCAGCATGCTCCATATCTCTATATACAGGAAGATGTATAACTTATACCAGCTGTACATGTATAATTATATACAGGATATACCCAGGTTATACCAGCTGTACATCTATAATTATATACAGGAGATACCCAGGTTATACCAGCATGCTCCATATCACTATATACAGGAAGATGTATAACTTATACCAGCTGTACATATATAATTATATACAGGAGATGCCCAGGTTAAACCAGCATGCTCCATATCACTATATACAAGAAGATGTATAACTTTTACCAGCTGTACATATAATTATATACAGGAGAGGCCCAGGTTATACCAGCATGCTCCATATCACTATATACAGGAAGATGTATAACTTATACCAGCTGTACATATATAATTATATACAGGAGATGCCCAGGTTATACCAGCATGGTCCATATCACTATATACAAGAAGATGTATAACATATACCAGCTGTACATATATAATTATATACAGGAGATACCCAGGTTATACCAGCTGTACATATATAATTATATACAGGAGATGCCCAGGTTATACCAGCATGCTCCATATCACTGTATACAAGAAGATTTATAACTTATACCAGCTGTACATATATAATTATATACAGGAGATACCCAGGTTATACCAGCATGCTCCATATCACTATGTACAAGAAGATATATAACTTATACCAGCTGTACATATATAATTATATACAGGAGATACCCAGGTTATACCAGCATGGTCCATATCACTATATACAAGAAGATGTATAACTTATACCAGCTGTACATATATAATTATATACAGGAGATACCCAGGTTATACCAGCATGGTCCATATCACTATATACAAGAAGATGTATAACTTATACCAGCTGTACATATATAATTATATACAGGAGATACCCAGGTTATACCAGCTGTACATATATAATTATATACAGGAGATGCCCAGGTTATACCAGCTGTACATATATAATTATATACAGGAGATGCCCAGGTTATACCAGCTGTACATATATAATTATATACAGGAGATGCCCAGGTTATACCAGCATGGTCCATATCACTATATACAAGAAGATGTATAACTTATACCAGCTGTACATATATAATTATATACAGAAGATACCCAGGTTATACCAGCATGCTCCATATCACTATATACAAGAAGACGTATAACTTATACGAGCTGTACATCTATAATTATATACAGGAGATACCCAGGTTATACCAGTATGCTCCATATCACTATATACAAGAAGATGTATAACTTATACCAGCTGTATATATATAATTATATGCAGGAGATGCCCAGGTTATACCATCATGCTCTATATCACTATATACAGGAAGATGTATAACTTATACCAGCTGTACATATATAATAATATACAGGAGATACCCAGGTTATACCAGCTGTACATATATAATTATATACAGCAGATGCCCAGGTTATACCAGCTGTACAGATATAATTATATACAGGAGATACCCAGGTTATACCAGCATGGTCCATATCACTATATACAAGAAGATGTATAACTTATACCAGCTGTACATATATAATTATATACAGAAGATACCCAGGTTATACCAGCATGCTCCATATCACTATATACAAGAAGATGTATAACTTATACCAGCTGTATATATATAATTATATACAGGAGATGCCCAGGTTATACCAGCATGCTCCATATCACTATATACAAGAAGATGTATAACTTATACCAGCTGTATATATATAATTATATACATAAGATGCCCAGGTTATACCAGCATGGTCCATATCACTATATACAGGAAGATGTATAACTTATACCAGCTGTACATATATACTTATATACAGGAGATACCCAGGTTATACCAGCATGGTCCATATCACTATATACAGGAAGATGTATAACTTATACCAGCTGTACATATATAATTATATACAGGAGATACCCAGGTTATACCAGCTGTACATCTATAATTATATAGAGGAGAGGCCCAGGTTATACCAGCATGCTCCATATCACTATATGCAAGAAGATGTATAACTTATACCAGCTGTACATATATAATTATATACAGGAGATGCCCAGGTTATACCAGCATGGCCCATATCACTATATACAGGAAGATGTATAACTTATACCAGCTGTACATATATAATTATATACAGGAGATGCCCAGGTAATACCAGCATGCTCCATATCTCTATATACAAGAAGATGTATAACTTATACCAGCTGTACATATATAATTATATACAGGAGATACCCAGGTTATACCAGCTGTACATATATAATTATATACAGGAGATGCCCAGGTTATACCAGCAGGCTCCATATCACTGTATACAAGAAGATGTATAACTTATACCAGCTGTACATATATAATTATATACAGGAGATGCCCAGGTTATACCAGCATGCTCCATATCACTATATACAAGAAGATGTATAACTTATACCAGCTGTACATATATAATTATATACAGGAGATGCCCAGGTTATACCAGCATGCTCCATATCACTGTATACAAGAAGATGTATAACTTATACCAGCTGTACATATATAATTATATACAGGAGATGCCCAGGTTATACCAGCATGGCCCATATCACTATATACAGGAAGATGTATAACTTATACCAGCTGTACATATATAATTATATACAGGAGATGCCCAGGTAATACCAGCATGCTCCATATCTCTATATACAAGAAGATGTATACCTTATACCAGCTGTACATATATAATTATATACAGGAGATACCCAGGTTATACCAGCTGTACATATATAATTATATACAGGAGATGCCCAGGTTATACCAGCATGGCTCCATATCACTGTATACAAGAAGATGTATAACTTATACCAGCTGTACATATATAATTATATACAGGAGATACCCAGGTTATACCAGCATGCTCCATATCACTATATACAAGAAGATGTATAACTTATACCAGCTGTACATATATAATTATATACAGGAGATACCCAGGTTATACCAGCATGGTCCATATCACTGTATACAAGAAGATGTATAACTTATACCAGCTGTACATATATAATTATATACAGGAGATGCCCAGGTTATACCAGCATGCTCCATATCACTATATACAAGAAGATGTATAACTTATACCAGCTGTACATATATAATTATATACAGGAGATACCCAGGTTATACCAGCTGTACATATATAATTATTTACAGGAGATTCCCAGGTTATACCAGCATGCTCCATATCACTATATACAAGAAGATGTATAACTTATACCAGCTGTACATATATAATTATATACAGGAGATGCCCAGGTTATACCAGCATGGTCCATATCACTATATACAAGAAGATGTATAACCTATACCAGCTGTACATATATAATTATATACAGGAGATGCCCAGGTTATACCAGCATGGTCCATATCACTATATACAGGAAGATGTATAACTTATACCAGCTGTACATATATAATTATATACAGGAGATACCCAGGTTATACCAGCATGGTCCATATCACTATATACAAGAAGATGTATAACTTATACCAGCTGTACATATATAATTATATACAGGAGATGCCCAGGTTATACCAGCATACTCAATATCACTATATACAAGGAGATGTATAACTTATACCAGCTGTACATATATAATTATATACAGGAGATACCCAGGTTATACCAGCATGGTCCATATCACTATATACAAGAAGATGTATAACTTATACCAGCTGTACATATATAATTATATACAGGAGATACCCAGGTTATACCAGCTGTACATATATAATTATATACAGGAGATGCCCAGGTTATACCAGCTGTACATATATAATTATATACAGGAGATGCCCAGGTTATACCAGCATGGTCCATATCACTATATACAAGAAGATGTATAACTTATACCAGCTGTACATATATAATTATATACAGGAGATGCCCAGGTTATACCAGCATACTCAATATCACTATATACAAGGAGATGTATAACTTATACCAGCTGTACATATATAATTATATACAGGAGATACCCAGGTTATACCAGCATGGTCCATATCACTATATACAAGAAGATGTATAACTTATACCAGCTGTACATATATAATTATATACAGGAGATACCCAGGTTATACCAGCTGTACATATATAATTATATACAGGAGATGCCCAGGTTATACCAGCTGTACATATATAATTATATACAGGAGATGCCCAGGTTATACCAGCATGGTCCATATCACTATATACAAGAAGATGTATAACTTATACCAGCTGTACATATATAATTATATACAGGAGATGCCCAGGTTATACCAGCATGTTCCATATCACTATATACAAGAAGATGTATAACTTATACCAGCTGTACATATATAATTATATACAGGAGATGCCCAGGTTATACCAGCTGTACATATATAATTATATACAAGAGATGCCCAGGTTATACCAGCTGTACATATATAATTATATACAGGAGATACCCAGGTTATACCAGCATGCTCCATATCACTATATACAAGGAGATATATAACTTATACCAGCTCTACATATATAATTATATACAGGAAATGCCCAGGTTATACCAGCATGGTCCATATCTCTATATACAGGAAGATGTATAACTTATACCAGCTGTACATATATAATTATATACAGGAGATGCCCAGGTTATACCAGCATGGTCCATATCACTATATACAAGAAGATGTATAACTTATACCAGCTGTACATATATAATTATATACAGGAGATACCCAGGTTATACCAGCTGTACATATATAATTATATACAGGAGATGCCCAGGTTATACCAGCTGTACATATATAATTATATACAGGAGATGCCCAGGTTATACCAGCATGGTCCATATCACTATATACAAGAAGATGTATAACTTATACCAGCTGTACATATATAATTATATACAGGAGATGCCCAGGTTATACCAGCATGTTCCATATCACTATATACAAGAAGATGTATAACTTATACCAGCTGTACATATATAATTATATACAGGAGATGCCCAGGTTATACCAGCTGTACATATATAATTATATACAGGAGATACCCAGGTTATACCAGCTGTACATATATAATTATATACAGGAGATACCCAGGTTATACCAGCATGCTCCATATCACTATATACAAGGAGATATATAACTTATACCAGCTCTACATATATAATTATATACAGGAAATGCCCAGGTTATACCAGCATGGTCCATATCTCTATATACAGGAAGATGTATAACTTATACCAGCTGTACATATATAATTATATACAGGAGATGCCCAGGTTATACCAGCATGCTCCATATCACTATATACAAGAAGATGTATAACTTATACCAGCTGTACATATATAATGATATACAGGAGATACCCAGGTTATACCAGCATGGTCCATATCACTATATACAAGAAGATGTATAACTTATACCAGCTGTACATGTATAATTATATACAGGAGATACCCAGGTTATACCAGCTGTACATATATAATTATATACAGGAGATACCCAGGTTATAGCAGCATGGTCCTTATCACTATATACAGGAGATGTGGAAGATGCTCGGGTTACTCCGGGCTATACACCACTGTTGTCATGCTGTTATAAGGCGCCTAGGAACTGTTGTGCCGCTCGGAGCAGCTCTGAGTGATTTAATGAGGTTTTAAGGATGATTTACTATTTACTTTCTGATAAGTCATTTATGGAGCCAATTACATCTGTAAAGTCGGGAGAAATTAACGAGGTTTCTGATTGTGTTGAGCGACTGCTTTATCATATGGCGATGTTTGCACTTCTCCGTCTATGGACTGAATTACTACATCTAAATACACGGCGCAGAGATTTCTACGGAGTACATTAAGATTAAGCAGATGAATTAGAACGAGGCGCATTAGTTAATGAACATTTCAATCCAAAACATCTCCCAGAAAAATACAGGCGGCACCGATCTCCGAGTTTGGGGACAGGTAGAGACTTCATGCACAATAAAACAACTGCTACATTGTAACTCGGTAGAGGGTGAGTTTTCGGTGTGTTGCCCTTGACTCTGACACGGTTCCCCGCTGGAGGATGGAGACAGACGGAGCACAGTCCAGCAGCACTTTACACCAGCTGAGATGTCATGGTTCAAAAAAGTGGCACCATTATGGTCTCAGTAATTGTAACCCCCCAACTGTCACACAGCTTGATGGTTGCAGTCTCTATAAGCACACAGCCTAACGGTTACAGTCTCAATGGGCACACCACTTTGTGGCTACAAGTGACGGCGCAGAGTTTGGTAGTTACTGACTCTAATGGACGCTACGGGGCACATTTCCTTGTGGCAACTGTAACGTATGTCACCTGATGATCGGTAGAGACTCCTTTGATCTGCCTGGGGACCGCACGTTTAGTCTCAAGCAATATGTGAATTGCCGCACCAGAAATGTGGTTTATGGGCTTCTATGTAAATGTGACAAGGTATATGTTGGTCAGACTGGACAAGAATTAAGAAGGAGAATACAGCAGCACCTTTCTGCAATTGCTTTGGCCAGACGTGACAGGGAACGGGGTGATAAAGCCCTCACCTCAGTGGCTATGCACTTTTTGAGTGAGCATCAGTGCAACACTCGGGGCCTTAGGGTTGTTGGTCTCTCTAAAATCTGTGAAAACATTAGAGGAGGTTCAATTACCTCCCAATTATTACGCACAGAATCTAGATGGATTTTCAATTTAAATTCTCTTACCCCAAATGGCCTCAATGAAGAACTTACCTTCGTGGGCTTCTATGGTTAGTTGGTTCACTTTTCCACTTTCACCCCTCTTTTTTATTTTACTTTCACCCCTTAGGGGGTTGTCTGGCTGTATGCCAGCCTTTATTCACCAGTCAGCACAGGACACAATTGTTCACGTATTATAACACTATTACAACACAAGTATATACACGCACTATGTTTATTCAACACAACACAAAAACTTACAACACAAGTACATACACGCACCATGTTTATTCAACACAACACAAAAACTCAAAATAATTTTATTTTTTTTTATTTTTTTTTTTTTTTTCTCTCCCTGTCTTTATTTATTATTATGATTCCATAATTAGTGAGTCAACATGATCGACATTTAATACATATTAGTTACTATTTGATCTTGATGGGGTTATAGGTTTTTAATTTATAGATTATGGTAGTCTAAATTTGCAAATGATGTATGTATATTAATATATTTTTTAAAATTGTTTGATTATTTTTGTACACTTGCACATGTCACTTTGCACTTGTCACTTTGCACTTTGCACTTTGCACGTTTGCTCTTGCACTTTAAGTAGGTTTAGACCGCAGCGGGCCCGCTATATTTATAGTATTTCGCTTTCCTTATGTAATATATCTCGCGCCATTTCTTTTTGGCTTTTTCATCCCTCATGTAATATATTCCATGTCATTAATTTTTATGTCACGTCTTGGATTTTATTTACTTTTTATGTACGTCCTTCTAGACTGGCTTCCGATAATTGGAACGCATTTTGCGTTCCAACGGAGGTCAGATGACTAATAGTTGTTACGTATAGCAATTGTTATCCCGGATATTCTCCATGTGGGTTAATTTGGATGGTTCTCTGACATTATGAACGCATCCTGCGGCGTAACGGAAGTCAGGTGACTGAGGCTTCCGGCACATGACACGCAGATGCGTTCCACGTAGTGTTACTGGCCTATTTCCGGTCACCTCACTTCCGATACACGCGACTACATGCGCCCTGGTACGCAACATGCCGCCGCCTAAGTTTGAATAATCAGAATAATATGGACAGGTGAGAATTGTTTGGTCATTCATTCTACATATAAAAGGATTGATGCACATTGAGCAAATTACCCCTGACGAAGCCGGACGTTGCCGGCGATACGCGTGGGGCTCTTTCTGTCGGCGGTTGTCCACATGGGGGTACCTGGCACAGACTCTTGATTGATCGCTCTCATTTATATTCATGTGGTTAGGTATGGTTCCCTGTACCATGTTGTTATTTGTACTTGGTTTGTAAATGTGTCTGTACTGCCAGTATATTGCACTTTGACATTCCTTTTACTATATTGTGCCCCGGTCTCCGCCGTTGTGCAGGGTTATCTCACCCGCACTGGTCCAACATTGTATACAATTTTTAATGTTTTTGTGTGTCTTCCTTTGTGTTTCAACTAATAAATTAATATTTTATAGTCATATGACTGGATGTGCATTTAAGTGATAGTCCTCTTGGACTCTCTTGTGGTCCCTTTTACTTGATATAGTTGTTTTGGACTATTGATTGCACTCCTCTTTTCGATATGTTAGTGTGTGCCCCTGAACATTGTGTGTAGTCTGATTATTTGGTGGTGGTGGGTTTTCTTTGCCCTACCACCATTCTCTATCAGGGTTTGGCACCACGGTTTTGTATTGTTTTTCAGTTTATTTTGTCATCTGCCATTGTATTTTGTAAAAGAATTCTCTTTGGCACTCATGGCGGCTAGTTTGGAAGCCAGGGAGGCGGCCTGGAATTCACAGATTAAGAATGTGTTTCAGGAGGTGACTTTGGAGAGTGGTAATAGTGATTTTAAACATGTTACTTTGGAATTGATTGAGGCTCATAAGCTGTTTACTAGGGTGTGGTGGAATATCAAAAGCTTGGAGGAGTACCTTAGGTGTTCCTTAGCCCCCAGAGGCCTTAGAGTACAGAAATTTCCGGCTTGGGAAGTCACTTCTGAGTTTAAAACTACCTGGGAAATTGGTTTAATGCAGTGCTCTAAGATACTCATGGGAATGCTCATTGAACATGATAGAGGGCTCTTGAGTGAGGTCCGCATTAAAATCAAGGATTTGGAGGATAAACTGACTCAAATGCCAGTGGACCAAGTGGGCACGTTTCATGTCCGGCTGCAGACCATATTGGCTGAATATGAAAAGGAGGTCATGACTGGGAAGAAGGACAAATTCCAGAGGGACAAATTAGACTTCGAGCGGGGACAGGCTTTTAAATGGAAACACGCTGGTAATTCTAGACATGTGGGTCGGGGTCGTGCTAAGGCTCAGACAACAGTTCAGGGTGTTGCGGATAACATCACAAACAGTACCACCAGTGATGGTTTTTATCAGAGTCCGGCGAAGACGTCGAGTCAGGAGAGGATTACGTAAATCCAAAAAAGCGAGCATATGGTGCCCAGAGGTATCCCCACAAGACGCAACAGTCTCAACCATCAACCCGTCGCAGGCGGTATTAGCCGCTCAACTGTTATGGAGATGTCAACCAGGGAGGACACCTTGAAAATCATCAATCTTTCTTCTCATACTCTCACACAGGTGGAGCAATCTGTTCTTTCTAAGGGTCTTTCCTTTTCTCCCATGTCTAAGCTTGACAAATTTGAATTCATCAAGGATGTGTATCTCTTTTGCAGGCAGTTGTGCTTCAAAAAATTGTATTCACAGCCCTCAACTTTATCTATGTTTCCAGAGGACGAAAGACGTGTTCTCTTGGATCTGATGGACTTACTACGTGAGGGGACTCTAGTACAGGTAGGCGCACCTTCACACTGAGGAGACCATCTGACATTACTCCCAGTCTGAGTCTCTTTCCAAATGTTTCCTCTTTTTCCAGGCTATGGTGCAAGAAATTCAACAACTAAAGACCAATAATGTTAGCCATGCTAACCTGAGACTTGACGAGCAACGTGCTCTCAGGAATTTACAGAACAACCCAACCTTTGTAATTAAAGAAGCTGATAAGGGAGGTAATGTCGTTTTGTGGGGTACAGAACTCTATATGCGGGAAGCAAAAAGACAATTAAGTAATCGCAAATTTTATACCCCTTTACCATCTGATCCTACACAGGTTTTTCTCAGTAAGTTATTGAGGCTTCTTGATTCAGCTGCCTGCATCCATATTATCACTCCCAAGGAACAGGCATTTTTGGAAGTAAAGTCTCCAGTGGTACCCACGTTTTATATGTTGCCTAAGGTACATAAGGACCTGGTGGATCCACCAGGTCGCCCCATTGTGGCTGGCATTGGGGGCTCTGTGAACAGGCCAGCACGTACTTAGACTTTTTCTTACAACCTTTCGTTCTAGGACTCCAATCTTATCTTCGCGACTCGATGCAGCTCATTGAAATTCTAGAGAAGTTTCACTTACCACCTGGCACTTTGATCCTGACTTGCGATGTCGAATCTCTATATTCCATCATCTCTCATGATGATGGCATTTCTGCTGGTTAGATACTTTCTTTCCAAATCACACACGGGTGATCCAGCTCATCACACGTTTCTGGTGAGCCTTCTGCATTTTGTATTACATCACAATTATTTTGTTTTTGATCGTGTCTTTTATAAACAAGTATCCGGGACTGCCATGGGGGCACGCTGTGCGCCTTCCTACGCTAACCTATTTTTGGGTTGGTGGGAGGAGACACAGGTGTACCCCTTGGCTGAATATAATGAACATGTACTCGGTTGGTACCGGTACATAGATGATCTTTGATTTTTGGCATGGAACACGACAACAATGCATTGAATTTGTCCAGCGACTTAACCGAAATACTTATAACATCTCTCTCACCCACAGGACGTCGGAAGAATCCATTGATTTCTTGGATTTAAGAATTATCATCAATGGAGACAGGATTCAGACTTCACTTTTAGAAAACAAACGGCCACGAATGGCTTACTACAGTACAGCAGTTTTCATCCCCTCATCTCCGGAACAGTATCCCTAAGGGACAGTTCTTGAGGATCCGTCGTAACTGTTCGGTTGACCAAGACTTTAAGGACACTTCTAAGGACTTAACCACCCGTTTCCGAGCTAGAGGTTACCCGAAAAAGGTGGTGGCCCGTGCTTATGAACATGCCAATGCAGTGGAACGCAAGGATCTCTTGCAACCAAAATTCAGGACACAACCCAATAGGGTCCGTCTGATCACCAGATATAACAACCAGTGGCAGGATTTGTATAAAATGTTGCATACTCATTGGTATCTACTGTCCACTGACACGAAACTTTTGGAATATATTGACCCACGCCCACACCTTACAGCACGTCGTGCTCCTAATTTGAAGGACATGCTAACGCGAAGCCATTTTCAGAGACCCTCCTCATCCTTGGGACGTGGAATTAGGCTACGGGGCACATTTCCTTGTGGCAACTGTAACGTATGTCACCTGATGATCGGTAGAGACTCCTTTGATCTGCCTGGGGACCGCACGTTTAGTCTCAAGCAATATGTGAATTGCCGCACCAGAAATGTGGTTTATGGGCTTCTATGTAAATGTGACAAGGTATATGTTGGTCAGACTGGACAAGAATTAAGAAGGAGAATACAGCAGCACCTTTCTGCAATTGCTTTGGCCAGACGTGACAGGGAACAGGGTGATAAAGCCCTCACCTCAGTGGCTATGCACTTTTTGAGTGAGCATCAGTGCAACACTCGGGGCCTTAGGGTTGTTGGTCTCTCTAAAATCTGTGAAAACATTAGAGGAGGTTCAATTACCTCCCAATTATTACGCACAGAATCTAGATGGATTTTCAATTTAAATTCTCTTACCCCAAATGGCCTCAATGAAGAACTTACCTTCGTGGGCTTCTATGGTTAGTTGGTTCACTTTTCCACTTTCACCCCTCTTTTTTATTTTACTTTCACCCCTTAGGGGGTTGTCTGGCTGTATGCCAGCCTTTATTCACCAGTCAGCACAGGACACAATTGTTCACGTATTATAACACTATTACAACACAAGTATATACACGCACTATGTTTATTCAACACAACACAAAAACTTACAACACAAGTACATACACGCACCATGTTTATTCAACACAACACAAAAACTCAAAATAATTTTATTTTTTTTTATTTTTTTTTTTTTTATTTTTTTTTTCTCTCCCTGTCCTTATTTATTATTATGATTCCATAATTAGTGAGTCAACATGATCGACATTTAATACATATTAGTTACTATTTGATCTTGATGGGGTTATAGGTTTTTAATTTATAGATTATGGTAGTCTAAATTTGCAAATGATGTATGTATATTAATATATTTTTTTAAAATTGTTTGATTATTTTTGTACACTTGCACATGTCACTTTGCACTTGTCACTTTGCACTTTGCACGTTTGCTCTTGCACTTTAAGTAGGTTTAGACCGCAGCGGGCCCGCTATATTTATAGTATTTCGCTTTCCTTATGTAATATATCTCGCGCCATTTCTTTTTTGGCTTTTTTCATCCCTCATGTAATATATTCCATGTCATTTATTTTTTATGTCACGTCTTGGATTTTATTTACTTTTTATGTACGTCCTTCTAGACTGGCTTCCGATAATTGGAACGCATTTTGCGTTCCAACGGAGGTCAGATGACTAATAGTTGTTACGTATAGCAATTGTTATCCCGGATATTCTCCATGTGGGTTAATTTGGATGGTTCTCTGACATTATGAACGCATCCTGCGGCGTAACGGAAGTCAGGTGACTGAGGCTTCCGGCACATGACACGCAGATGCGTTCCACGTAGTGTTACTGGCCTATTTCCGGTCACCTCACTTCCGATACACGCGACTACATGCGCCCTGGTACGCAACATGCCGCCGCCTAAGTTTGAATAATCAGAATAATATGGACAGGTGAGAATTGTTTGGTCATTCATTCTACATATAAAAGGATTGATGCACATTGAGCAAATTACCCCTGACGAAGCCGGACGTTGCCGGCGATACGCGTGGGGCTCTTTCTGTCGGCGGTAGTCCACATGGGGGTACCTGGCACAGACTCTTGATTGATCGCTCTCATTTATATTCATGTGGTTAGGTATGGTTCCCTGTACCATGTTGTTATTTGTACTTGGTTTGTAAATGTGTCTGTACTGCCAGTATATTGCACTTTGACATTCCTTTTTACTATATTGTGCCCCGGTCTCCGCCGTTGTGCAGGGTTATCTCACCCGCACTGGTCCAACATTGTATACAATTTTTAATGTTTTTTGTGTGTCTTCCTTTGTGTTTCAACTAATAAATTAATATTTTATAGTCATATGACTGGATGTGCATTTAAGTGATAGTCCTCTTGGACTCTCTTGTGGTCCCTTCTTACTTTCCCCCAACTGTCACACAGCTTGATGGTTGCAGTCTCTATAAGCACACAGCCTAACGGTTACAGTCTCAATGGGCACACCACTTTGTGGCTACAAGTGACGGCGCAGAGTTTGGTAGTTACTGACTCTAATGGACGCAACTTGGTGGTTATAGTCTCCATGGGCGCACAACTTGGTAGTTACAAGTGATGAGACACAGTATGGCTGCTACAGACTCTAATGGGCACAGCTTTGTGGTTACAAGTTTTGGCACACAACTTGGTTACTTGTTGGGTACAGGCTCAATGGGCACACAACTTGGTGGTTATACATAATGGCACACAGCTTGGCTGTAACAAACTCTAATGAGCACAACTTCATGGTTAAACATTTTTGTATACAACTTGGTGGTTACAGTCTCCATAGGCACACAACTTGGTGGTGACAGTCTCCATAGGCACACAACTTGGTGGTGACAGTCTCCATAGGCACACAACTTGGTGGTGACAGTCTCCATAGGCACACAACTTGGTGGTGACAGCCTCCATAGGCACACAACTTGGTGGTGACAGTCTCCATAGGCATACAACTTGGTGTTTACAAGTGATGGCACACAACTTGGTGGTTACAAGTGATGGCACACAACTTGACTATTATATTCTCTACCGCTCTTGACAAGTCTGTTTTAGTAATTACTTGCATTCACCATCTATTCTATGACTTTATGTTGCGCCATTGCTCTATTATTCCTGATAGAAGATTATGAATGAGTTGTCAGCTGTCTACAATAAAGGTCCATGTGGGTGTTACCAGTTTGGCGGGGTGTCTCTGCACAGTCTGCCTCCAGTAGCACTGTTGGATATTGTCAATAAAACAACTTTGCAAAAAATCATTAAAAATCTTCTGCCGTTTTGTGCCTACAGCTGCTCTGCAGACTTATGTGTCTTCATGGTAACGGACGACAAACAAACCCTGTGTAGTCTGACCTGAAGTGATACTTACGTCTGTCTCCTACTTGTTGCTAATAAGGAATAAGTATGGACCATATGGAATGGAATATGACTCCACAATCAGACTACACAGGTTTTTTTTTGTTTTCTGTTGCCATGGAGATGCATACATTTGCATAGCTGCTGTAGACCCAAAATGGCAAGAAATATATCATCAAAACTATTTGCAAAATTGCTCCTTTCTTCATTCTCGATCTATCGGAGCAATAAAATGGTTTAAAATGTAAGAATAGCCTTTAAGGATAAGAAGAAATGTGCTCCTCCTTGTAATTCAGCCAAACCAGGTGCAAATGACTTCCAAAGTGGATTCACCCAAAAGTACGCCGTGTGGCCTTGCATCATGGGAGATGGATCCACTGACATCAATGGAAACCGCCCTCCCACATCGTAGCCCAGGATCAGCAACCTCCGCCACTCCAGCTGTTCTGAAACTACAACTCCCAGAAGGGTCCATTCACTTCTGCGGGAGTTAGAACAGGGATGCCCAACCTACGGCCCTCCAGCTGTTGCAAAACTACAACTCCCAGCATGCTCGGACAGCCTACAGCTATCAACCTACAACCGGGCATGATGGGAGTTGTAGTTTTACAACAGCTGGAGGGCCACAGGTTGGGCATCACTGAGTTAGAAGAACAGCCGAGCATGTTTGCACGATGGGAGTTTTAGTTTCCCAGCAGCCGGAGCGCCGAAGATCACTGATCCCTGTTGTAGTCTATGTCCTCGTGATCATTAGCAGAACTGCGAGGTGAATGCAGGAGCCACAACCTATACGTGTCGGAGAGCGCAGGGGGCCCCACTCCATGCACTCACACTGCTCTTGAACCCCGGCATTAAATAGCATTTGGAACCCTGCGCTGACCATTTGATGTCAGCTCGGAGCACTCACTGCGCACTGTACCGGAGAGGAGTCACTGAGGGGCTTTATGGACAGACGAAGCCATATAGGGTTATTTTATTTATAGAGGAAATAACATTTGATTTCTTTTTTTCCCAGTTTGGCCTTCATGTAGCACTTAGTGACCTACGTGTACTCAGCAATGGATTGCAGCACTGAGGCCTCATTACAAGCCTTCCTGTAAAGGGTGTGTATAC
This sequence comes from Bufotes viridis, assembly GCA_033119425.1. Taxonomy (NCBI): domain Eukaryota; kingdom Metazoa; phylum Chordata; class Amphibia; order Anura; family Bufonidae; genus Bufotes; species Bufotes viridis. The sequence goes on along the minus strand of CM065598.1, from coordinate 94,491,701 downwards.
TTTTGCATCCATGTTTTGGATTTGCCTCAACTTATTTAAAAAAAAGAACAAAAAAGAAACTTTGTAAACTGTGTAGTAGTGTACGCAGCTCCTATGAAGACCTATGATTACAGGCTGTCATACACTCTCGACACGCAGAACATGTTATGTATAAGGCCTCTTACACACGACCGTATGTATTTTGCGGTCCGCAAAAAATACGGATGACGTCCGTGTGCATTCCGTATTTTGCGGAACGGAACAGCCAGTCCCTAATAGAACAGTACTAACCTTGTCCGTTATGCGGACAATAATAGGACATGTTCTATCTTTTAGCAGAACGGATATACGGAAACGGAATGCATATTGAGTACCTTCCGTTTCTTTTCCGGACCCATTGAAATAAATGGTTCCGCATATGGGCTGAAAAAAAAAAAAAAAACGGAACTGACACGGAAAGAAAATAAGTTTGTGTGCAAGAGGCCTAATTGTAATGCAGTCAGCCCGGGACAGTAGGGCCAGGGCTGCTCACCTTCATTATGAGGTCGTTACAATGTATCAGTCAAGGTAAGGCCTTATTCACACATCCGCAATGTAGTCCGCATGTATTCCGCAATTTTGCGGAATACATGCGGACCCATTGACTGTGAATGGGGCCGGGAACGATGCGGAGAGCACACACTGTGCTCTCCACATCCGATTTTGCAGAGCGCGCCGCCGATCTTCCGGTCCGCGGCTCCGCAAAAAAAATAGAGCATGTCCTATTCTTGTCCGCAATTGCGGACAAGAAGAGGCATTTTCTATGGAGTTCGGGCAATGTGCGGTCCGCAAAAATGCGGAATGCACATTGCCGGTGTGTCCGTGTTTTGCGGATCCGCGGCTCCGTGGATCCGCAAAACACTTGCGGATGTGTGAATAAGGCCTAAGAGATAACATCCTGGGGACCAAGACAGCAGATCTAGTGAGCTTGTGCAATTTATTAGGCCTCATGCACACAAACGTATTTTCTTTCCGTGTCCGTTCCGTTTTTTTTGCGGACCATATGAGGAACCATTCATTTCAATGGGTCCACAAAAAAAACGGAAGGTACTCCGTGTGCATTCCGTTTCCGTATGTCTGTTTTTCCGTTCCGCAAAAAAAAAAAGAGCATGTCCTATTTTTTTCTAGTTTGCGGACAAGGATAGGCATTATTACAATGGATCCGCAAAAATAACGGATCCCCCAAAAAAACGGATGCCATACAGAACGTCATCCGTTTTTTTTGCAGATCCGCAATTTGCGGACCGCAAAACACATACGGTCGTGTGCATGAGGCCTTAGGGTGGCTAAGGCTAATTTCACACTAGCGTTAAACTTTTCCGGCATTGAGTTCCGTCCTCGTGGCTCAATACCGGAAAAAATGCTTAAGTTATATCCTAATGCATTCTGAATGGAGAGAAATCTGTACGGCGTTGCTGCTGTATTATCTTCGTCCAAAATTCCGGAACACATACCAGAATGCCAGATCCGGCATTAATTTCCATTGCAATGCATTAGTGATGGATCCAGCATTAAAAATAGTGCAATGACGGATCCGGTATTCCCATTACAATGCATTAGTGACGGATCCAGCATTAAAAATAGCGCAATGACGGATCCGGTATTCCCATTGCAATGCATTAGTGACGGATCCAGCATTAAAAATAGCGCAATGACGGATCCGGTATTCCCGTGTGCGCATGCGCAGACCTTTAAAAATGTGAAAAAAATAAATACCGTACTGTATTCTTTTTGCCGGATGATACTGGAAAAACGGATCCGGTATTGCAATGCATTTTTCTGACTGATCAGTCTGAAAAATGCCTGATCAGTCAGATAAAATGACATGCGTTTGCATACAGTTTGTCTGATGCAACAGAACTGCCTGCCGGAATCAAACCACCCAAGTGTGAAAGTACCCTAAACCTAAAGTGGCGATATTCGTGATTCGAAATATTCGCACCCAACACTATTCTTTATCTGCAGAAATATCTATACTTCTCGTCGTTCCGGATGCACCGCGGCTTCTTAATATAAGTCTTCGCTTTTCTTAAGAGCTTGATCTTTCATTTGGAAACAAGTTGCTGTTTTTTTGATGAAAAATCCCATTGATGCTGCTGCACTTCATTTCCATCCAATCTCAAATTTCCAGCTGCTAGAAGGACTGGGGGCTTGGCCTGACTTCACAGAGATCTCAGCTTCCCCGATAAGAGCTGTGCGCGCCTGTGAGGCCGCGGCAGCGGGAGGAGAGCCGACCCTTTGTCTGTCACACAGTGATGTGATTGTGTATGTGACTTCCAGGCTGAGCCACCATTGTGAGGTGGCCCCGTGTGACACTGCTCTGCCTATATTCAGGCTCCCCGGACAGCTGTATGAAGACGGTCTAGCCCCGCCATCTTTTACTAGAATTGAGGTCACGGTCTCTTTGTCCTGGAAAGATGGTGAATTCCCAATGTGTAAACAGAAACGGCCTCACCTCGCTGTCACTTTCTTAAAGCGTGTCTCAGTTTTCAAAAAACTGTTTTCATAATGGCCATGTTACTTTGTACGATTATAACTGTGAAGGGAATGTGTCTGTTTTGGGCTTCCCTAAAGTCCTTTTCAGGCATATTATTCCCTGTTTCAGCTGCACAGCTAGATGCATTTCACTCAGAAGCAGGGGGCATCTCCCTTCTGTGGAATCTGCCAGCACTGTACTGCTGTCACGCCCTTTCCCTTACTTTCTACTAGGTTTTCACAGAACAGAAAAGGAGGGGGAAATCCCACTTAGGGCTCATTTAGACGACCGTCTGTGTGCGCTCCCCCTCTTACAGAACGCACATGGCCAGCCCTTTGACAGAAATGCCTATTCCTGTCCACAATTGCGGACAACAATATGACATGCTTTATGTTTTCTGCGGGGCCGTGGAACTGAAGTAGGGAGGTTGAATTGCTTTATTCTGTTGTCATGGACAACACGAGACTCGCCTGTGGCCTGGCTGTAAAATAGTCACGCGACAGCAAGTTGCAGTATTTTGTGACGCGCTGTAGACCGCGTAGTAGTGCTGCTTGCATTACATCCGTGAAATGCAGGAGATCCAAACCTACCGCATTTCTTGCACGTTACAGTTGCGGCAACCTGCACGACCGCATTCACTGTCGTGCCATCCTAGGCCATGCTCCACGGTCATAGTCACCATCTAGCCCCGTTCCAACTTTGTAAGATATCCTATGTTTTGATCCCCACTCCTTACTCAAGACCTCCGCTTGCTGTCAGCAAATGGAACCATCTTGTTGCTGTTCAGAAGGGTTCGTTACAATTGTATCAGTCAGGACAGTCCTGGGCAGCACAAATCTCTCTGCAATTGAAATTCGATTCCTATCTGGAAGGACCCTTCAGCCATGCTCATCCTGAACCTCCTGATTCATGAACAGAATGCAAAAACCTGACACAGCCCATGACGTAGGAGTAACTGGGGCTGTAACTTTGTGTAGCTGTGTATTCGGTGTATACGCCATTCGGGGTCCTTACAGAGATGAGTGGATCCGCAACACACCACGGACATGTGAATGGACCCCTAGGGAGCATTCACACGACCGTGTTGAGTGTACGGTCCGCAAATCATGGATCCGTGTGTTCCGTATGTCTTCAGTTATCTTTCCATTAGTCTGTATAATACGGACATGGTGCTTCCGTGTGTCTTCCGTTTTTCACGGCCCGCAAAAAAAAGGGAAGGGTTAAAATTGACAAATTTAATGGGGTTTCCTAGAATGTTTTTAGTCCAGGTGTCCGCAAAAAAAAGGATGACATATGGATGCATTTCCGTGTGCTATCCGTTTTTTACGGACCCATTGACTTTCTATGGGCCATGGACTGCAATTTGCGGCCAAGTATAAGACATGTTCTAAAATAAAAGGAAAGGACACACGGAACGTACAGCACACAGATGACACTGAAAGGTATTCCGCAATTTTTGCAGACCCATAGAAATGAACGTGTCTGTGCATTGAACGCGAAAATTGTGGAAAGGATGCGGAAGAAAAATACAGTCGTGTTAATGCTCCCTTAGTATGTGATCCCTTTTTGCGGGTCGGAAACGGAAACAGTAACTTATTAATCACCAAACAGATGAGCAATATGGGCTGGGCATAGCATTTCTACAGTATGGATCCGCAAAATACGTATGACATATGGATGTGTTCCGTGTGCGTTCCGTATTTTTTGCGGACCCATTGACTTGAATTTGAAGACAATAATAGGACTTACACTACTTTTTTTGCGGAACGGAAAGACAGAATGAACACAGAGTACCTTCCGTTCTGTTTGCGGATCCATTAAAGTGCATGGATCCGCATACGGTCCGCAAAAAAAAAAAACAGAACGGAAGCGGATAGAAAATACCTTTGTGTGCATGAGCCCTTATTCAGGAAAAGCCAGTATATACAGATATAGCACACCGTATCTGAGCGCTAGCAGTGACTACTACCCTCATCATGTATTCTGGGCACAGCGCTGGACGGGCCCCTCTCCACGTACAGCTTCATTCCAGCAGATTTGTTTCTATTCGCCATTGAGTAAATCAGAATAAGAGCCCATTCCTGTCCAGCTGGGAATAGGTAGCAGGAGCTGTGCATGATCTATGTGATAAAATACAGACCGCCGACTCCTGTACATCATAAGCAGGGCGGCCATTACTCCACATGTCATCCCAGAGGCCGGCCATGCAAATAGGGAAGGAAATGAACAGACGTGGCCTGAAAGCCCAAATAGGAAATGCTGTGCCACTGACAGTCGTATCTAGGGGGCGTCCCGGCCCTCCGCTGGGGAAAATACATCAACTGATTGATTCCCTTCTCCTAGGACCAGAAGCTTCCAAAGTTTTGGGCAGCCACTGACCCCCTCGACTCCACGGCGCGCGGCTAATGTGCACTGCAGAAGGCGAGTTCCCCCGAATGTGAAAGTCACAAACAATTTCAGTAGAGATCTCAATGAAAGTGGCTGCTCTTCCTGGACCTCATATCGCCCCCTACTGGATAAGGCTCTTTAAAAGGAAACTGTCAGCAGATGCCAACTCCTTGAGCAGCGGGCGATTTTCAGTTTTCATTTTCAAACTTCCTGTTTCCCGGAGCAATAACTTTTTAATTTTTCTGCTGACGTAGCCGTATGAGGACTTGTTTTTTGGGGGGACAAGCTGTACTTTCTAATGGCATTACTTTACATTGCGTACAATATAGGTGGGAGGCTGGAAAAACATTCCAAATGGGGTGAAATTGGGAAAAAAAATAAAAATACGCAATCTCATCTATTTTGTGGGTTCCCTATGTAGTAATACTGATCTGTTCCCTTAATTTTCGAGGTCAGTACAATTCCGGTGATACCACATTTATATAGTTTTCCTTGTTTCAAAATAAATAAAAGTAAATATTTTTTCTTTGCATTACCATATTCTGAACTTTTTTTTTTATAGTTACCTCTATAGGATCATTTTTTATGGGGTGACCTGTGTACGACTTTTTGAGCATTTTTTACTAATTTTTCGGAAAGGTAAAGAGACAAAAAAGCGGCAAATCGGCCATTTTGATTCTTTTCCCATCACCACATTCAACATACCGGATAAATACACTTATCACTTAAATACACATATTTTAATAGTACGGGTGTTTTGGAATATATAATTTTTTTTAAAGGTTTACTTTTTTGAACATACTTTAAGTGTACAGCTACATGATGACAATACGTTGCGCAACTAAAATTATACAACGCACTGCGACATGTGACAAACAACATTTATGCTGAGCAACAATTTTTGCAATGATGCCACTGTGACGCGACAGTGGCATCGCAGTATGTCACCTGTCACTGTGGGACACCATTGACTCCCTTTAGGGGACTTGAACGTGCACTCGTTAGATGAATTACCAATGCAGCCTATGGGACATTCAATACGTTCCTATACGAACAGCGCCATCGATCACCGTGTGGGGGGAGTCGTTCGGGCCCCGGAAGCACAGTCCTCCTGGGGAAACCGCCTCAGATGCTGTGGTCAGAGGGGTTAACTGTCTGTGATCAGCGTTATTGCCGATCACAGACATTTGTTTCGGGTGTCTGCTGTAAAAACAGCGGGTGGCTATGGGGACCCACTGCGTTCTGGAGCGGCTGTGCTTTTAAAGAATGGGCTTCCACTGCACGTCTATGATTAATCTCCCCCAGTTCATCAGGACTGCAGTTTCAGCACCACAGGCTGGTACAGTTCTGATGAACCACGACAGGTCCGGGTCTTGCCTCTGTAATAAGGACACACCTGTATTACTACCATATGAAGGCAGCTTGTAGGACACGGATAAGCAACCTCCGGCACGCCAGCTGTTGTGAAACTACAGGTCCCAGCGTGCTCCATTCATTTCTATGAGGTTCAGAGAGGAGCTAAAGAGTAAATATGCATGCTGAGAGTTGTAGTTTCACAACAGCTGGACTGCCACAGGTTGCCTACCCCTGTTGTAGGATGGATGCTCATGCATTGGAGAGACAATCTTTGATCGTATATGGACACTTCTTCTTGAGTCTCATCTCAGGGTAAACAAAAACTAGTGGTAGGAGACGTAACGACGGCCTCCTCGGGATCTTGCTGGTTCCATTTCTGCTTCTGTTGTGTCTTCATCAGCAAAGCATAAGGTGAGCAGAACCCCCATCATCGGCCGCCCCTGAACAGCCATTAGTTTGCACCTACAATGAGCGTTACCGGAAAAGCTGCGGTTTCCTGCTGAACCTGGTAATTGAAACATTATGGATGGCATCTCCCAAGGATCAAGGATGTATTGGACGTCTGCAAGGAAACAATCACTTATCGGAAGGAGGTTATTTCGTCTTCAGTATCCCACAAGAGGCTCAGAGGTGTCCTAGATCTCACGCTGCTACCATAATGTGATGTGAGGAGCAAGCGTTGCTGCTGCCTCCATGGAAGAGGATCTCACCCTCACTATTTGCTCTACAGGGAAGGCGGCAATTCATTTTATATATGACTGAAGTGGATCGGAGCATGGGAGAGTTCAGCTGTGAAGTCGGCAGAAGTGGGAAGTATAGCGAAGATCAGTGGAGTCTCCAAGTATGGATGTCCTAAGACAGTGATGGCTAAGCTCCGGCACTCCAGCTGTGGTGAAACTACAACTCCCAGCATGCTCCATCCATTTCTGTGGAGTTCTGAGAACAGCCAAGCAAGTGTGCATCTTGGGAGTTGTAGTTTTACCACAGCTGGAGCGCCGGAGGGCAGTCCTAAGACAATAAACCTCCTTGGCAAATGAGGCACTTCAGTTTTCTATGGTCAGTGTAATGTCAGAGGCACTACTAGGCTCGGTATTAGAGACATCATGGTTACCAGCGGGCACCACAGGGGTCAGTATTGGAGAGGTCACGGTTACCAGCAGGCACCACAGGGGTCAGTATTGGAGGGGTCACGGTTACCAGCGGGGCACCACAGGGGTCAGTATTGGAGGGGTCACGGTTACCAGCGGGGCACCACAGGGGTCAGTATTGGAGGGGTCACGGTTACCAGCGGGGCACCACAGGGGTCAGTATTGGAGGGGTCACGGTTACCAGCGGGGCACCACAGGGGTCAGTATTGGAGGGGTCACGGTTACCAGCGGGGCACCACAGGGGTCAGTATTGGAGGGGTCACGGTTACCAGCGGGCACCACAGGGGTCAGTATTGGAGGGGTCACGGTTACCAGTGGGGCACCACAGGGGTCAGTATTGGGGAGGTCACGGTTACCCGCGGGGCACCACAGGGGTCAGTATTGAATAGGTCACGGTTACCAGCGGGGCACCACAGGGGTCAGTATTGGAGGGGTCACGGTTACCAGCGGAGCACCACAAGGGTCAGTATTGGAGGGGTCATGGTTACCAGCGGGCACCACAGGGGTCATTATTAGAGAGGTCACGGTTACCAGCAGGGCACCAGAGGGGTCAGTATTGGAGAGGTCATGGTTACCAGTGGGCACCACAGGGGTCAGTATTGGAGGGGTCAGATGACCAGGAAAAGGTTAAAAAAAAAAAAGGGGGGGGATCCTCTGTTCTTCACATTTGTTAATAACACAAAGTGCAACTACAGCGCATCTCTAAAGGGAGTCCGTCACCTACGCGTTCGAGCGATCATGATCGTGCAGTGCCCCCCGATTAAACAGTATTCGTATTGTATATGGCCCACACAGAGAAGCTGGAAGAACGGGTTTATAACAATATGACAATTAGGTCTCGCCAATGTGCCCGTCTAATCCCTCTTCTTGCAGTCCTCTGGCCCAGCCTGCCCTCCTAGTTGGGTGGTGGATGGCACGGGCCCGAGCCCTCAGAGGCAGGGAAGGATGACGAACCCCCCCCTGGCCAATCGCAGCGCACAGCTCATATCCTGGGAGGTTTTTTTTCTCCCAGGCTGTAAGCTGAGCTCTGTGATTGGCCAGCGCTACAGCCTGGGATACTTCTACTATAACCAAGTGATACTAGGCTCCTCCTAGTATAACCCAGTCCAAGAAGATACCGGAGCCTATACCGGGCGAACGGAGCGGCGCCTAGGGATAATAGTAAGTGCAGGGAGATCCCTGGGCGCTGCTCTACATGTCAGCATACTTAGTACACATTTTTTACCCTGATGAAAGGTCCTCTTTAACATGACTTATTGGGGATTTCTCCTGTAACCGGCGGCTGCTAGACGAGCCTATTACAGATGGACTACAACGTCCAGCGAGGTCACTGCAGGCCTGACCTGTGTATACAGTACTGTATACACAATGGGGACGGTATTAAAAACCACCTACCTTCTTTGTGGTGTCCCTGCTGACGGCCGGATCCCTGCTCCCACAGCTTCACACAAAGACGTTCAGAAATGTCAGACATAGTCAACAAGTCTTCTAGAGGGATTTCACTGTAAAATATCAGTATTGTCTGCAAGAACGACACTGCATAGAGTAATGAACACAGAGGGGCGGCCTACCGTACACACCGACACCACAGAGGGGCGGCCTACCGTACACACCGACACCACAGAGGGACAGTCTACCGTACACACCGACACCACAGAGGGGCAGTCTACCGTACACACCGACACCACAGTGGAGCAGTCTACCATACACACCGACACCACAGGGGGGCAGCCTACCATACACACAGACACCCCAGGGGGGCAGCCTACCATACACACAGACACCCCAGGGGGGCAGCCTACCATATACAGTCTCCAGAGGGGACAACCTACCGTACACACCCACAAAGGGGCAGCCTACCGTACACACTGACACCACACAGGGGCAGTCTACCGTACATCACAGATAGATCTGGATAGATTGGAGACTTGGGCAGAGAAGTGGAAGATGAGGTTTAACTCTGACAAACGTAAGGTCATGCATGTGGGAAAGGAAGATACAAGGCACCAGAACCATATTTTTCGCTTTATAAGACGTGCCTTCATCAGTTAAATAAATACAACTTACCTCTCCTGCTCAGGACGGTGTGCTCTTCCTGTGCTCACCGCTCCCTGGTCTTCAGTCACTTTCCTGCCTCACAGCGTCAGGTCATAGTGCTCCCCTATGTGCGGTACCTGGCGCTATATGCACTCAAGACAGTGCAGTGCCCAGAAGAAGGAGTGGCGAGTAACGGAAGCACTCATTAGTATTCGCTTTACAAGACACGTTGGGGTTCGTCTTGTAAAACAAAAAATTATGGCGCACGATGGGTAACAGTAAACTAGACTGTAGCAACCAGGATGTACTCCCCGGGGGCAATGCTCTGCAGAAGGGTCCGTACAGTAGAGGAGGAACCGCCCTCTTACAGAAGCATTTCTATGGAGAAGCGGTTTGTGCGCCTGGCTTGAATGCGGAGGGGAAGACAAGGAGCAGACACCCCACCCACCCCTCCATGTAGGACCTCGGGGTATATTCACACAGGGCCAAAATCATCGGACTTTCTCTGGATTGTAGGGCTGAATACAACCTGCTACTCACTGTTATCAGCCAAGTCCTGGCCCAGAGGAGCAGAGGGACTACTTTATGCTTAGCTCCAGGACCTGGGACTGATATTCCACCAGTTTTAGTTTTTTTTTAAAAGTACGATATTCGATAAAACTGAGCAGTTACTTTTATTCTACAGGTCTAGTTTTTCTTGCATTTTGATAGTGATAAAATAAAAATTAAGTGGGGAAAAACCTGTTATTTTTTTGTTGCCATATTTTGACCCCTAGAACTTTTTTTGTATATGTGTACGGAGCTGCATGGGGGTTCATTTTTTGCGGGGCGATCTGACTTTTTCATTGATACCATTCTGGGGTGTGTGACTGATCACTTTTGATTTAATTTTTTGTAGAAAATGAAGCGACCAAAAACAGCAAATCGGCCACTTGGACGCTTTTTTGCGTTTTGCTGTTTGCCGTATGGGAAATATGATTTTATACTTTGGGCGTTTTGACACATTGCGACACCCATGATGTGTATTTTTTTATTTATTTTATTTATATTTTGGGTAAAGGGGGGGGCGATTTGAATTTATATTTTTTATTTTTTTACAGTTCCCATAGGGAACTATAACATGTAACCATCCGATTGCTATCATCATAGACTCAAATACACTTGCATTGGAATCTATGATGATTTTACTACTTTCCTATGGAGCCCTATTACAGGCAAGGGCTCTATAGGAAATACTATGCAGCAGCCTCATGTCATTCATACAGACAGGGGCTGCTGCATACACGCTCCGGCTCCTCCGATCACTGCACGGGGGAGCTGGAGCACAACCGAAAGCTTTTTCAGCGCGCTCAGATGCTGTGGTCAGGATTGACCACTGCTTCTGAGGGGTTAAATGTCCGCGATCGGCATTACTGCCGGTTGCGGACATTAGCCGCGGGTGTCTGCTATAAAAAGCAGACTGCCACCCGTGGCTATGGAGCCCCGCATCGGGCAGGAGCCATCTTTAAACACCCGATCAGCGCCGTACATTTACAGCACTGGGCGTGAAGAGGGTTAATGAGATTTCTGAGAACAGCCAGTAAGCATGCTGGGAGTTGTAGTTTCACAACAGCTGGAGTGCCGTTGATCCCCGTGTAGAGAATCCTCAGAGCAAAACAACACATTGTAGCAAACCCCCTATTGAGATAAACAATGTAAAGCAAGCAGAGATCTTAAACCACAAATGGAAACTATCAGAAAGCTGCAGAACCTTTTACGCCGTTGCAACAAACTGGAGGCAGAGGCCATTTTCACTGTAAAGTCAGGATTTAATTTTTGGCTTTGTACAGAATTTCCAGCCAGGCGCTGAGTCTTCCTTTACGTCACCTCCCGGGTGGGAACTTTACAATCACTTTGTACAGAAGAAATGAAGAAAGTCTTCACGTCAAGCTCGGTGGTTTATTAAAATGTCGGCTACTGATCTTTTAAAAGCATGAAACAGGAGCACGTACGCTCAGATAACGGGTGAAAAAAGTTTATCCGACTATTACAAGGTCGTCGGCGGGGAACTCGTAGAAGGGGACCTCGAGGTTGAGCGGTGCAGGGCCTTTCCTAATTCTACCAGAGGCGTCATAGTGAGAGCCGTGGCAAGGACAGTAGTACCCTCCGAAGTCTCCAGCGTTGGCAATGGGCACGCAACCAAGATGGGTGCAGACTCCGATCAGGATGGCCCACTCGGGCTTCTTCACCCGGTCAAGGTCGTGCTGGGGGTCTCGCAACTCGCTCAAGTCAACTTGAGCCTCCTGCTCGATCTCCCGGGGGGTTCTGTGGCGGATGAACAGGGGCTTGCCTCTCCACTTGAAGCACATGTTCTTGCCTTCGGGGATGTCAGAGAGCTTGACTTCGATCTTGGACATGGCCAACACGTCGGCTGAGGCGCTCATGCTGGAGACGAACTGAGAGACCACGTTCTTGGCCACGTAGGCGGTGGCGACAGTGGTGACACCGGTGACTAGGTAGGAGAAGCCCTTCCTGGCTTCCTCGCTGGGGCGCGAGGATTTCTTGCTGTCTGCAACTTCCGTGCGGCGGTAGTCTGAGAACTCTGGTACGGTGACATCGCTGTGCAAGAAGCGGACGGTGGTGGGACCTGCGGACAATATCAGAGGTATTATAGCAAAGCTCCAGCCAGGAGACCCCGAGAGGCCGCTTACCCACAGCTCTTACAGGGCAAGATGACGAAACGTAGTGAAATAAACACCAACGGCCCAGGAACACGAGTCTGGGGCGTGCAACACCTATGACGCATGGCTGACTGCGCCTACCAACGTCTGCAACAAAATCACCCCCACACGACCCAAGGGAACATTCATGGCCAACAGGACCACGGCAAGTGAGGACTGCCCGCCGGGAGGAAGAAAAAATATGGCGGCCAACCATGTCCTCAGATGCTGCGAGACAGGACAACCACCGGCTACACAGTCCCCTCAATTCTTGAGGCTCTGGGTCAATATCTACCGCACAGGAGGATCGGTGGTCGTATCTACACGGCCTGGTGCAAACTGAACGGGGGATGAATGATCGTTCGCCTCCCATGTTGTCTGTAGAAGCTACGAAAGTCGCAAGTTACGGCGCACAAATGCTGTGCCCCATAATGCGCGACTTTTTCCCTGCATAACTGTGGTGCAAAGGCCTTGATAATGTTCCTCGCTGTGCGGCCCACATCTTTTGCGACACAATTAAAATGCAAATCAGATGTGAAACAAAAACACGGTCGTGTGAATGGGGCCTTAACCCCTTAGTGACCACAAATACCCCTGATTAGGCTAGACCGCTGGCTTTAGGCAATGATTATATGAACCCAATATGGTGCCTCTAAAACTATGACTTGTCTTAAAAGGGTTTTCTGACATTTCAATACTGAAGACTAGCGTTGAGCGAACTTGTGTTTTAAGTTCTGCGCCCAAAGTTCGGGTTCTCGAAGAATCCCGTTATGGATTCCAAATTCTGTTATCGTCCGTGGCAGTGAAATCCATAACGGGATTCTTTAATAACCCGAGCCCGAACCTTGGACGCAGAACTTAAAAAAACAAGTGCGCTCAACACTACTGAATACCTATCCTGACGGGTCTTTAGCATCTGATCAGTGGGGATCCTACACCCCAGACCCCCGCCGATCAGCTACTTGAGAAGGCACGGGTGCTCCCGAGTGCTGCGGCCTGCTCCGTGCTCACCGCCGTACACTGTATAGCGGTTGTACTTGGTATCATGCTCATCCCCATTCACTTCTATGGGGCTGAGGTCATGTGACCAATGAACGTGACGTCACTGGCCTAGGGAAAACCGAGATCATGCCACGGCGCTAGCGCCTTCTCCAACAGCTGATCGTCAGGGATCACGGGTGTCAGACCCCACCGATCAGATACTGACGACCTGTCCTAAGGGCTCATCAGTACTAAAGGAGACCACCCCAATACACAATGTACTTACCTCGCTCCTCGGCACCCGCATCGATTCTGAAGCCCGCACAGCCGCCGCCACGCAGAGGAAAACATCCGGCATCAGGGGCAGGGGACAGCCAATAGCAGGCAGCGACGAGCCTCCCTAGCTTCTCCGGTGACGCTGTGGCCGTGCGGGCTTCAGAAGAGACGAGGGGAGCAAGGTAATTACATTGTGTGAAGGGCCCGGGCCTTTGGGGGGATTTCAGGGGTTGGATGACCCCTTTAAAATCTCAGAAAATCCCTTTAAGAACAGTACTTACTCAAGTCAAAGTCTTCGTACCGACTCCATCCAAAACTAACTTTGACCCCCGGCTCCACAGCCCTGCGTCCCTGTTCACACCGACCCTCCACCGACGGTGGCACCATAAACTGATGGAATGGGCAACCGTGGGGCAATGACTGGGAACATGCAGCTTTCATTCCTGACCTCTGACCCTAATGACCTTAGCGACCCTGATGCTCTGTTACCCAAAAACGGGAGACCCCCACGGCTGCCCTCCCACCAGGCCTGTTTATACAGCCACCTTAGCCACCATAAAACTACAAGTCCCAGCAGCCTTTGCCGAGTGCATACAAAACCAGCGGGGCATGCTGGGATTTGTAGTTCGCAGCTTCCCAAGGTCACTATGACCTAAACGCCTTCTTCAACCCCCGACCCCTTTCTCACCATTGACCCCGGCTGTGGCGCAGAGGGGCCCGCCGGCGGCCTGACCGCTCAGGGTCTCCCGGCTGAGGAACGGCCTCTTCACGTCCAGCAGGACTTTCTCACCGTGCAGCACAGCTCCGGAGGCCAGCGGCTTCAGCTGTCCGGCCACGGCGTACGAGGTGGCGGACAAATACGGGGAGAAGGCGCCGGAGCGGGCTGCCAGGGACAACATGGCTGCAGCAGGTCAGAGCTTCGGGGACTCGACGCCGGTCAAAACGACCTTTAACAGGAAGAGGACGTGACGTAAGGGGCGTTCCGCCTTCAGGATGACGCACGCTGAGGCGTCTGAAGCCACGTCTGCGAGTCTGCCAGGGAGTGGGCGTGGTTTATAAGAGCGTGGAATTCTGTTGAGCAATAACCGGCAGAACGTGGGGCAGTTGCCCATAGCAACCAATCAGATCGCTGCTGTCATTAGACAAAGAGTCTGTGAACAGTGAGAGCTTCAATCTGATTGGCTGCTAAGTTTTTTTTAAAAATCTCACATTATCAATCATCCTCACATTTCTGTATCATCATTCTGTGTGTGTTGTCCTGGCAAATGCAAGTCCCTTTAAGAAGTGAATGAACAGACTCCAGGGTCTCTGCACTAATGTCCATATTCACACGTCAGTGTCTGGTCAGTGATTGATCAGTGATTGTGAGCCAAAGCCAGGAGCCTGTCAGAAACATAGAACAGGAGGAAATCCTTCCATTACCCCTTATCTGTCTGGAGGCTCCACTGATCGAAAACTGACCAGACACTGACTTGTGAACCGGCCTGACATGTTGCAGTCAGCGCCATACTTCACCCGGGTCCGGGGCTTATTCAGACTGATAGTACATAGCCTATCTGAATGAGACCATTACGTCTGACTCTCATGTCTGTCCTGAACATAGAGATACAGCTGTAATTATAGGGGTATCTGTGGTTGGCACATATAGAGGTATCTGTGGTTGGCACATATAGAGGTATCTGTGGTTGGCACATATAGGGGTATCTGTGGTTGGCACATATAGGGGTATCTGTGGTTGGCACATATAGAGGTATCTGTGGTTGGCACATATAGGAGTATCTGTAGTTGGCATATATAGAGGTATATGTGGTTGGCACATATAGAGGTATCTGTGATTGGCACATATAGGAGTATCTGTAGTTGGCACATATAGAGGTATCTGTGATTGGCACATCTAGAAGTATCTGTGGTTGATACATATAGAGGTATCTGTAGTTGGCATATATAGAGGTATCTGTGGTTGGCACATATAGGGGTATCTGTGGTTGGCACATATAGAGGTATCTGTGGTTGGCACATATAGGAGTATCTGTAGTTGGCACATATAGAGGTATCTGTGATTGGCACATCTAGAAGTATCTGTGGTTGATACATATAGAGGTATCTGTAGTTGGCATATATAGAGGTATCTGTTATTGGCACATATATAGGGGTATCTGTGGTTGGCACATATAGAGGTATCTGTGATTGGCACATCTAGAAGTATCTGTGGTTGGCACATATAGAGGTATCTGTGGTTGATACATATAGAGGTATCTGTAGTTGGCATATATAGGGGTATCTGTGGTTGGCGCATATAGAGGTATCTGTGATTGGCACATATAGAGGTATCTGTGGTTGGCACATATAGGGGTATCTGTGGTTGGCACATATAGAGGTATCTGTGGTTGGCACATATAGAGGTATCTGTGATTGGCACATCTAGAAGTATCTGTGGTTGATACATATAGAGGTATCTGTAGTTGGCATATATAGAGGTATCTGTGGTTGGCACATATAGGGGTATCTGTGGTTGGCACATATAGAGGTATCTGTGATGTATACTTTCCCGACACATTTAGGCCTCTTGCACCCGTTCCGTTTTTTTGCATTCCGTATACTTAAACATTCATTTCAACGGATTTCCCCAAAAACGGAAGGTACTTCAAATGCCTTCCGTTTCCGTATTTACGTTCCGTTCAAAGATAGAACATGTCGTATTATTCTCCGCATAACGGACAAGGATAGGACTGTTCTATCAGGGGTCAGCTATTCGCATTTTTTGTGGACCCTTTTTTTGCGAACCACAAAATACTGAAAAAGCAAGAGGCCTTAGACGTTCGTTCCCGCTAATCTGCCGGACTGTCGGCCCCTGTAAATCCACCTTAATATCTTCTGACGTCATTACTATTACTCAGGACGTCTCCGTTATCTGATCCGCCCTCGTCCCTCTCTGACCTCTTTGTTATTCCAGTGCCTCCATTTCCATATAGTAGGAGACACCCCTGCTCTTCAGGTTCCATACAATGGCCTGATCTGTGTATAGGGGGGTGTGGAGGGAGTCGGCCTGCAGTGCACAGCATGGCGCTTGTATGCTACATCTGCATAACTCAGCATGGTGGAGTCTGGGGACCAGCTCGTGCCATGTTCAGCCGGAGCCGAGGCCAAGCGTTCCCTATGTGCCAATAACGCTCTGGGGTCCCAGTCCGTCAGAGTGGGGGTCGTACAGATATGAGTCTGTGGGGTAACTGGTGAGCCTTCCCGCTCCGCTGACCTACAGTCGCCCCATAGCCCCAGCCGTATTTCTGATTTTTATTTCTCCTCGTCTCGCAGGGAGTAAGAGCAGCGAGCGCGTTCTCCTCCGGTAATGGTCTGCACGCTGTTTATTTATTTTACTCCCCCCCCCTCACTTAAAGGATTGAAAATCCACATGTGGCTTGTAAGCCTCCGGCGGGGAAATTGCTCCTTTGTGCAGAAGCAGGAAAAATTGCGCTGTTCTCCAGGTGAAGATCCCGCGGCAGGCACCAGAAGACGCTCCGTCCATACAAAGCAGGAGGATGTACGGAATAAACGGAGCCGCGTCCAGGAAAGCGCCGGTCACATGCTGCGTTAATTAACAGTCGCATTTTCTTTTTAAAATCCAGGAAATTCCGATAATCCAGCACAACAACGGCAATAACAATGGATCTCACATATGACACGTTTTCCTGTAAGACATATGATATTGCAAGCGCAAATTTCTCCCCCCCTTCCCGTAGGATTATTTTAAATTTGCATATTTTGGCGCATTTGCATTTTTTATTCCCGAAGGCAGAAAATCATGCGCAGTTTTTAATGGTGCAATATCCCCTAATATCTTTAAAAAGATATGATTTCACCATCACCGCGGTGTCTGATCGCAGGTCTGCGGATCATACACAAGCGATTCCTGCAATATTGCGCAATTGGGTATGGAACGCGGTTGCTGTAGGAAATGCGCCAGTCAGAAGTTGGGTGCATGTGTTGGGTTTCGCCCCTATTTTTGGAAGAGCCGCACAGCAGGAACAATTGCGTGACAAATTCAGCTCTGCTACATGTGTCCATCCTCACGCGGCTGCCGATGATGCCAACCGAGCGACGTAAAGACATGTGCCGTACGTGTAATGAAACGCAGGGGATCCTGGGAAGTGACAGCTCAGAAATCAAAGTATATTGCTTATTGAAGGCACATCCTCCGCGCCCTGCTATGCTGCACGGAGTATATTAACCCTCGCCTGCCCAGGTGGGCTCCAGGTATAATGGGATCTGCTCTGACGGTGACAAGAATCTGATCGCGTTGTTATAATTGAGGCGAATGTAACTTTGTTACAATGGAGCTTTATGTATCGAGATGTATCAATATGTATCAAAATAACAACACATACAATAATACATACTGCCCACTACGCGAATCCTCGCTCCGAGACACTGAGGGAACACCCAGTTTTTTGGCACTTTGTATAAGATCTGATCATAGCTCTGCTATTTTCGGCAGCCCCATAGAAATGAATGGAGGGCGGCTGCGAATGCGAAGCGCGCCCTCCACTACTTTCCCCGCTCCGTTCTCCGTGTAGGTGCAGTTCCCAGAGGTGGGACCCCCACTTATCAGACAATGGGGGTATAGACTAGCGATATGCCCCTATTGTCTGTGATGGCAAAACCCCTTTAACATGCACAGCGCCATACACTGGATAGTGGCGGTGCTTGGTATTGCAGCTCAGCCTCATTCATCTCAATGGGATTGAGCTGCACCTAGGCCAGGGATTGGTAAACTGTGGCTCTCCAGCTGTTGTAAAACTACAATTCCCACCATGCCCTGCTGTAGGCTGAAGCTGTACGCAGTCTTTGCATGCTGGGAGTTGTAGTTTTGCAACACCTGGAGAGCAGCAGTTTGCCCATCCCTGACCTAGGCCACGTGACTGATGAACGGGACGTCACTGGTCTAGGAGGAGGCCGAAGCGCTCACGGAGCACCGCAGCCTCTTCACACAGCTGATCGCCAGGGGTTCTGGGAGTCAGACCCCCACCAATCTGATATTCATTAGTGTTGAGCGCGAATATTTGAATAACGAATATTTTTTACGAATATTGACACTTTTCTAATTCGTGAATATTTAGAATATTCTTTTTTTTTTTTTTTTTCTTTTTTTTTTTTATCAGAACCGAAGAATAACATACCGTTAACGAAGATAGAGAATATAGCGCTATGTTCTCTATCTTCGGTAATTCTAGCAAGCCAACCAATAGGAAAGTCATAGCCCGTTAAAAGTGTCATTCGCAGTATGCGAATATTACATTATGTAATATTCGCATACTGCGAATGAAACTTTGAGCGGGGTATAACTTTCCTATTGGTTGGCTTGCTAGAATTAACGAAGATAGAGAACATAGCGCTATATTCGTATTCGTTATCTTCGCTAATTCTAGCAATACAAGTAAACTTGCCTATACACAGCTCTAAGTTGGATGCGCGATGCGAGAATATTAAGTAATATTACTCGCATTGCGCCTCTAACTTAGAGCGGGGTATATGCAACTTACTTTACTGTTGTTTGGCTGGGTAGAATTAACGAATATGACGAATACGAATATAGCGCTATATTCTCTATATTCGCTTCTTCTAGCAAGACAACCCAATAGGAAATTTAACTGTACCCAGCTCTAATTTAGATGCGCAATGTGAAAGTATTAGGGTCCTTTCACACTGGCGTTTTTCTTTTCCGGAATAGAGTTCCGTTTGCCGGAAAAATCCTTATCAGGATCATCCCCATGCATTCTGAATTAAGAGAAATCCGTTCAGGATGCATCAGGATGTCTTCAGTTCAGGACCGGAACGTTTTTTGGACGCAGCAAATACTGTAGCCAAACGTCATTTCGGCACATCGCCGGATCCGACATTTAGCTTTTTCTCAATGGTTACCATGGCAGCCAGGACGCTAAAGTCCTGGTTGCCATGGTAAAGTGTAGTGGGGAGCGGGGGAGCAGTATACTTACCATCCGTGCGGCTCCCGGGGCGCTCCAGAGTGACCTCAGGGCGCCCTACACGCATGGATCACGTGATCCATGGGCATGGGGCGCTCTGACGTCATTCTGGAGCGCCCCGGGAGCCGCACGGACTGTAAGTATACCGCTCCCCCGCTCCCCACTGCTACTATGGCAACCAGGACTTTAATAGCGTCCTGGCTGCCATAGTAACCTGAAAGCATTTCGAAGACTGATCAGGATCCTGATCAGTCTTCTAATGCTTCAGGCGACTTGCGTTCTGACGGATCCGGCGGGACGGAAGTGCCTGCCGGATCCTCAGAACGCAAGTGTGAAAGAGGCCTTACTTTGCCTATCTTTGGCAATAAATAGAATAATGAGTCAGTATTCGATTTATTGAAAAAAAAATAGGTAAAGTAATATTTTCGCATTGCGCATCCAACTTAGAGCTGTCTATTGGCAACTTTCCTATTGGCTTGCTAGAATTAGCGAAGATAACGAATATAGCGCTATATTCTCTATCTACGTTAATTCTAGATAGCCAATAGTAAAGTTGCCTTTATACCCCGTTCAAAGTTCAATTCGCAATACGCGAATAATTAAATCGCATTTTATTTGCGATAAATAGACTAATGATGAATATTCGATTTCGACAAATATATGATAAATATTTAATCGAATATTCGCGAAATCAAATATGGCACCTCCCGCTCATCACGACCTATCCCGAGGAAAGGCCATCAATATGAAAATCTCGGAGAACCCCTTTAAGGTGCCCATACACTGTCAATAGCCATTGTTCGAATGCCCGTTCGGTTGACAGCTATTCTCCTGACTTCTCCATACCTGTGCAGACTGGGCTCAGCCGAGCATGCATGTCTTCTAAATGGTAAGAGAGGGGTAAGATATCTCAGTTTGAACAAAAGGATTGAGCATTGAAGTCCGACTCTCCTGATCCTCCCCCCCAATCACCAACATCATCTGTCGGGGGAGAGTCGGGATGCCCACACCTAACATAGTCGTCCGGTCTTGCCGAAATAGTCAAGTTTCGATGACTTTGCTCTAATGTGGCCTTTGCCAATTATAGTTCGATGTAGCAGAGCTGAATTTGTCATTGAATTCATTTGTTACGGCACCTAGCATTAGAGTGACAACCCCCAGCATTCCCTGAGAGACGCAGACTGAAAAGCTGGCACTGCATTCAGTCCCTATGACAACACCTCCTGGCCAAGTCCTTTCATGCATCAGTGTTATCATGGGAACGCAAAATCCAACCTTTGGCCTCATGCACACGAACGTATTTTGGGTCCGGATCCGAGCCGCATATTTTGCGGCTCAGGCGCGGACCCATTCACTTCAATGGGGCCGCAAAAGATGCGGACAGCACTCCGCGTGCTGTCCGCATCCTTTATTCCGTGGCCCCGCAAAAAAAATATAGCATGTCCTATTCGTGTCCGTTTTGCAGACAAGAATAGGCATTTCTACAATGGGCCGCGTTCCGTTCCGCAATTTGCACGGAACAGCTTCCGTGTTTTGCGGATTGCGGACCGCAAAACACCTACGATCGTGTGCATGAGGCCTTTAACGTACAAAAAACCCCAGAACTAACAGAAGGGATCTGATAAGCCCTTACCATTCCCGATGTCCCTATGATAACACTGAGCTGCCAGAGCACAGTGACAGGGAGTGTTGTCATAGGGGACTCCGATTGTTCTCCTGTAATGGAAGCCGAGGAGGATTTTCCAGCTTTTTCCATTGTGTTAATTCTGAAATAAAACTGGAGAAGAGCTCTGGGAGCGGGGACATGTCCTGGCATGGTAATGCCGATGATTTCTTGGTTTGGCTACAGAAATTCCATACACTTAGATTGTTTTATAATACAGTAATAAATTCCAATGTCAGGCTCATCTTGTGAGAAGACAGCAATGTCACTCTTAAAATATTGCTTTGTGAGTGCTCGGAGAAGAGCTGAAACCTTTATTTTAAATGGAAAAAATGAAAGTCAATGAAGGAGAAGCAATTAAAGAGACAGAAGAAGGAGCCAAGTGGCCGGCAGATCCAGGAGGCTCCCGATTCTATAAATTTACAGCAGCAAATATGGGGGGACGCAGGAGACATCCCACCCACAAAGAAAGGGGCAGAGACCACCAGAGGCTAGGGAACTGCAGGAAGAGCGATTCCGTAAGGTAGGGTTGGCATCACGTTTAGACAGAGCGATGAAATTCACAATCATCTTCACAGCGAGTGCCAACTTCTCAGGTGCCAACCTAATGGCGACAGCAACAGGCCCCCCCCCCAGTAACAGTGACAGCCGCAGGACCCTCAGTATT
The DNA here is from genome assembly GCA_033119425.1 of Bufotes viridis. NCBI lineage: Eukaryota > Metazoa > Chordata > Amphibia > Anura > Bufonidae > Bufotes > Bufotes viridis. Next base: position 94,470,014 of record CM065598.1, on the reverse strand, counting down.
GGCAACAGGTACAACACCCTTGGTATCAGTGATATCTGCACGCCCCTCAGTATCAGCGAGAGGTGCAGGACCCTCAGTATCAGCGAGAGGTGTAGGACCCTCAGTGCCAGCAAGAGGTGCAGGACCCTCAATACCAGCAAGAGGTGCAGGACCCTCAGTATCAGCGAGAGGTGCAGGACCCTCAATATCAGCAAGAGGTGCAGGACCCTCAATACCAGCAAGAGGTGCAGGACCCTCAATACCAGCAAGAGGTGCAGGACCCTCAATACCAGCAAGAGGTGCAGGACCCTCAATACCAGCAAGAGGTGCAGGACCCTCAGTATTAGCAAGAGGTGCAGGACCCTCAGTATTAGCAATAGGTGCAGGACCCTCAATAGCAGCAAGAGGTGCAGGACCCTCAGTACCAGCAAGAGGTGCAGGACCCTTAGTATCATTGACGTACTTAAGACCTCCAGTACCAGCAGTTTGTGGACCCCAATATCAGCAAGAGAAGCAGGGTCCTATCAAGGACAGCCATAGGACCCCAGTATCAGCAGCAGACTCAGAACCCCCCAATTCAGAAACAGTCCCCAGTATCAGCGACAGACACAGGACTCTAGATATCTGCAGCAGATGCGGACCCCCAGTACCAGAGACAGCGGCAGTAACAGCCACAGGACCCCCAATAGCATCGCTTCCAGCACCCTCCAACCTTTGACTCTCCAGCTGTTGCCATAGTACAACTCCCAACATCCACAGCGATGAGTCACAATAGTCCCCCCATGTAGCCCACCACCAGATTTCCATGGCCTCTATCTAACCTCTATCATTCCTAATGCTGGTGTGAGGCCTGCAGTTCTCTGCATCGTCAGACAGCAGCGCTCAGCTATTATCCCCCCGCATGTAATGAGCCCCTGGCTTGGGGGGGGCGGCGGTGATATGTGACATCTGTCACCGGCTTTACTGCCGCCATTAAAACGATCAGACTGTAACATCTACAGGTGCACGCTCGCCAGAAGGACAAGCTCTGCCTGCAGAGAGAGAAAACAGCAGGACAACCCTACAGGACCCAGGAAAAGCTGTGCCTGAGGGAGACGCTGGGGCCTGTTCACACTAGGCAGAAAAAAGTTCTGCAGCTTTCTAATAGACTTTGTGTTTCAGATTCTCACTATTTATAAAATCATGGCTTGCTGTCCTCAATTTGACATTTTCTTCTTTCCTTCCTGAGGTCGAAAGCACATACAGACCTAATACATCTCACAGCAGAGGTGTTGTTACAATTGCATCCATCCTCCGTGAGCTAAAGACATCTGCAGCACAAATTTCTCTCCTGTCCTGATAAATTGTTACAATGTATCAGGGCAGCAAAGGGTACTTTCACACTAGCGTTAAAGTTTTCCGGTATTGAGTTCCGTCCTAGGGGCTCAATACCGGAAAAAAACACTTCAGTTTTGTCCTAATGCATTCTGAATGGAGAGCAATCCGTTCAGGATGCATCAGGATGTCTTCATTTCAGCCACTTTCACGGTATTTGGTCAGAGAAAATACCGCCGAATGCTGCGGTATTATCACCGTCCAAAATTCCGGAACACTTGCCGGAATGCCGGAAATGTCGGCGCATGCGTACGCCAGCTTTGTCCTCAGTGCACCTGCGCCAAATACGTTACTGTGACGTAATTGGCGCAGGCGCACTGAGGACGGAGCTGGCGTCCTTCACTCAGTACGCCTGCGCCGATTGAAGAATGTTACAGCGCGGGACTTAATGAGAAGACAGGGCCAGCGGCAGGAGAGCGCTCGCTGGCCCTGTCTATCAAGAGGAGAGGGGGCGTGTCGGCAACTGGAGGATGCGGCGGCTACCTGCAAGTTACCGCCCAACTTGCTGGTAGTGAAGATATTTGCATTTAATAAAAGTAAGAATTTTAAAAGAACGAAATCACAGGGGAATGTAAGAAAAGTATGTTTGAGATGAGCTGACATTAGCAAATAGCTAATGTCGGCTGATAAAAAATGCATTTTGGGGGTGACAGAAGCCCTTTAAGGGTCTGCAGCAATGCTTTAGCTCTGTGGCTCCTCCACAGCCTTCACCTGCGCAGTGATGCCCCTGGTCACCACTCACCAAGTTTAGCGGAGTTCCAATTAAAGGGATGAGTTTGGACGCAGTATCCGCCTGAGTGGGACTCCTGCCTCAAAACCCCCCTATGGTTACACCCCGAAACCTGACCTGAAAGATCTAGACATGGGATCGGTTGGATCGGAGATTTTGGTGGGATGGGGCGTCATGTCCCCTTTTGGGTGGGCAATCCTTCTTCAAGGCTGATTAGGTGCGGGGAGACGCGGGGGATCGGATGATGAATTCCAGGTCTAGGTATCAGAGCCGCTATCCACATCACAACCTTCCGCCATGACGGTGTCATAAACCATCCCAGATATACGGGCGGAGGTGACGGCTCTGTTAATTGCAGGATGTGATTCATTAGAGGCTTAAATAATATTGACGGGACACTTTTGCTCTTTATTTCGTGATCCGCAGCCGTGGTGCCGAGGATTATGGACGGTCGTCTTACGGACGTCTATTTATGGGCCAGCTTGATCTTCGATGTAATTCTTTTCTTGCGTAAAAAGGACAAATGTCTGAAGATTGAAATGCGTTAGATAAGATCACTGGGAAGAAAGTTTTATGGAAGGAATGATAAATATTCACGCAGGGTTTTAGAAATGCTTTGGAGATCTCTACTTGTTGGAAAGGGTCCAAGGACAACGCGTTGACCGGAAAGTGATCTCCTGCTGCAGCGATCAGGTGGGATGTGTGGAGAAGCTGGCGGTAAGTCTTCAGTTTCCTTGCACTGCCCCCACAGG